>JAOTON010001622.1:0-43918 GCA_034440635.1 Lepas anatifera | reverse complement strand
TCAAGCATAATGACAGCCTCAAAGTCTGTTCGCCAATGTGATTATGGAAAAACGATCAAAAGTCTCATAGAATACCAGCGGTAAATAAGATATCCATCACTGTTCATGAAAGCTCTGCAAACAAAACAAGGAGGTTCAGGTTTCGTATACCTATGTTTGAACTTCAAACTGTGTCGTGCTGTGTGAGTAGACTTTCTTTTATGGGTGCTGCGTGAATGGTCGCAAATTTAGTCATGGTGAATGTCCAATGCAAAGTTAATATTAAACATACAGGTATGGTATTTGGCTTGAGTAATGAGTGGTCTGACGGCCACATTTGAACTGGGATCGTTTCGGCTATGAAATGATTAACTTTTAAAAATATGATGTGAGGCAACCTGTTCCAAGTGAGCCCAGTTGAATGCGTTATGATTTCAGGACAACAGGTTTTCGCATGTATGAGCAGATTCAAATTACTTCCTGAGAATGAAAGCCTTTCAGATACTTTTTACATTGTATGAATCCTCTCAGACATATGCTTTGCTGCACTGGGAACATTGTATCGATTTGCTTTCTATTTTTATTATTCCATCTCCGGGAACGATGTAATTGTGTGAGTTAAAGTGGTGCTTATAGGATAAGTTATATTGTTTGAACTATTGATAATTTCACCAACATCTTTGTATATTCTCGTTTAAGGCTGCAAGACCCATTACTAATAAGTTCCTTTGCGCTCGTCTCCCTCAGGACAATGTATCGTTTTTATCCCTTTTAATGACTGCTGTTTTTATATTATTCTATCTTTTTATAAACCTCGTCCAAGTTGTTGCCCGTTCAGTTTTAGGAGTCGGAGTCTCCCTAGAGTCATCAAAGGACTTTCACGGAACCCCAACCCCACCACACAAACAGGCAACTCCCATGATGAAGATTTAATAAAGGGACAAAGTTGAACGTCCCACAAAGCATAAGGACGGCCGTCCACCTCAAAGGTCACCCTCTCACCAGTCAGTTGCCAGCTGACCTCCTGTTCATGCCGGTACCTACCACCTGCCGGTTGACCTAAGTTATTTTGCCCAGAAGTTGCAAAAATGTCAATTAGAGGTAGATGAAGTACGATGGCGCTACGCAAAGGAGTGTTTTTACTACCTGTGGAAACCTGGGGAGGCCGGTTACTCACGCCCCCTCGTGTGGGCGCGTGTTAATTCTCATAAACTCTGACACTTGCACGATTAAAATTTCATTAAAGACAATGCAGCATCATTGCAAACAACCGATTACAAAAGCAATCGCTTTTTAGCGGTGTGAAACATATTCTGTACTACCGCAGTGGTCAAAACAAATACTGCATACCTACCTACATAGGTGCTAAAATTTGTAATTTATAGCAAGAACGCATTTTATCAAAATATAATCTAGGAAGCAAAATTTTGCAGGAGTGTGAAGGTCAATTTCAACTGAAAAGGTCAAACTAATTAGAAAAAGAAAAGGTCAAAGGAATTAAAAGTCAAAATGTTTGCTGTTCAAAATTTTCTTTTTCCAAACTAGTGCATAGTTCAAGACGAGTTCCAATGATATTCAAAACATCTTTATCAGGCTATGCATTTTTTTTTGAGTTATGAAGCATCAAGATGAGTCTATAAGGTGACCTCAAAGAAAATGCCTCGGACTATAACTCAGTCACACCGTTGGTTGGAAAGACTAAGATTCTCACAGGCATGCCCTGGCCCAAAAAACACCCCAGACGCATAGTTTCATATTTTTAGGGATGGTGGTCTCAGAATTGAAATATTTTTAGTCGTTTTGTTCCTGGAATGCCCCTCATGCTGAAGGGAGCGACCAAAGGCAGACACGGGCAGTCCATGTTGCAGTGGGGCGCTCTAGAGCTGAAAAGGGCCGCCAATCGTGAAAGTTGGGCGTCCAACCGCAAAGAGAAGGTGTCAAAAACAGTGATATGTTGGTGCGTAAATGGAGCAAACGATAGGCACCTATCGTGCACCATGGAGGCGCTGGAGGCACAGTGCGTGCTGTCAAACGTTGGGGCGCCCCTAGTGCCGTGTGGCGGGGGGCTGGTTGGGCGCCGTTGGAGAAAAAGTAAGGAATACCAATGATGCATCAAGCACTCCAGCAGAAATATGTGGGCGCCTATAGAGAAGTGTGAGAGCAACAATGGAGCGAAAGAAAAACACCAATGTGCACCATGGGGGCCGCCAGACAGACGGGTTTGTCGAAATGTGGGGACGCTTTCCCGGATGAGCCCAGTGCTGCGGAGATGAAGGCGCCGGTGGGGCAAAGAACAGGCACCAATGATTCATCATGGGGCGCCAGTGATACAGAGAGATGTGTCAAAAGATGGTGGAAGGGGGCGGGGGAGGGCGCCCATAAAGCTAAAGTAGACAACAATATGTGGATCATAAGAGGGGGAACCAGTAGGTGTAGAGATGGGCTGTTGAAAGGTGAAGACCCCTCAGTGGGCCATGGGGGCGCCGTTTGAGAACGCACCAATTATGCACCATGGGAGGAGGCCAGAGGTAAAGAGCGGGTCTATCAATAAGCAGGGGGCGCCCACAGTGAAGCAGTGGGGGCCCCAGTGGAGTGCAAAGAAGACACCAATGATGCCCATAGGAGTGTCAGTGGTACATGCAGGGGACTTCAACAGATGGGGCGCTCACAGTGAAGCGAAAGGCCGCATTCGGAACTGTTGGAGCAAGAACGAAGATAATAATGCTGCACCATGGAGGCGCCAGTATCGTTCAGAGCGGATTTGAAGAAGATGGGGGCGCCCGTAGTGAAGGGTGGGGCACCGGTGGTACGTAACGGGATCGTCAGAGAGATGGAAGAGCCCACGATGTGGCTTGGGGCGTTGATGAACGAAACAAAGACATCAATGATGCCATCATGGGGGCGCCAGTGATACAGGACTGGTTGTCAAGATGCATTTGTATGCAGCATCCATTACCACGGTAGCACCAGTATTTCCGTTAGGTATTTGCAAACGTGGAGCAAATGGAGGCGGGCCCGGGGGGCGCCCATAGTGTCGAGGGGGCGCCTTACCAGCGAGGGGGGCTGCGGCCCCGTGCGGCCCCCTTGGATCCGCCCTGTCCATTAGATGGTAGCACGTTATGATACCGCCATAAAAAAAATAATCTTTGCTACCAGGCCGCACCTTAAGAAATAAGAATATAAACGACGGTTATTTTTGTTATTTTCTAGCTAAAGCAGCCAACCAGCATGCGGACCCAAACCGGCACCCATTTTTTTCCTTTATATGTCAATATATTCACGTTTGAGACTTGTCCTGAATCAAGCTATAAGCAATTGCCATAATCACAAGTTACTAAAACTACGTTTAGCACGAAGGTTTTAAAAGGTCCATGCAGGAAAAGGTTGGTCATGGCAGCACGTGCAGCGGCAGGCTTGGCAAGATAGTGCACCGATTGAGCTCACACCCACCACGTGACCACCGGAGAAGGGGGTCGGTAGACGGTGAGTATGTTAGCCTTTTTATCCGCGAACCGTAACTTCTAGGACAAAAATGAAATATCGATTAAGTGGTTTCCTCGTCATACCTTATCACATCGCTTCCCACTTCAAATCCTATTTTGCTATGAAGGTGCCACATTCCCCTTTAACGCGCTGGGATGGATCTTCAGGTCTCTGAGTCTCATAGGGATATAAAGGCAGCCTTGGGGCTTTACGACGCACCAACTGCAGGGGTCATATGGTGTCGCCAGCTCCACCATGTTGAAAGGTATATTGGGGATCATCAAGTCCTTATTTGCCCATCTCTCAAGCGGGATTTGAACCCGGGTCAAGCAGTTGGAAGCTCAAACGCGCTACCAGTGCGCCACCGCATCCCTGCTCAGGAATGGGAATATTACTTCTCTTCAACGCGTTCGGATACGCATTTCGTGCTGGTGGGTTGGATTTTTGTGCAGTTTCAGGCAAATGGCTTTCTTCAACGCGTCCGGATGTTGTATTTGGTGTGGTCGGGTGTGGTTTTGGTGCGAAGTCTCAGGGATATGAATATGACTTTGTTCAATGTCTTTTTTGTGCATGTATGTGTATTTATCTGAATGGTATCCGACGGGATACCCTTGGTCCTTAATGGGTTAAATGGAATGTGTGTACCTTTATACCAGTAACGTGATTTTAAACGCGATAGCCAAGTTGTAAAACATGCCGGAAAACCCGGTACTCAATAAGAATCATTTGTCTTGGAACTCAAAATTTCCAGTGGAGCAAGGCTGAAACCTACCTAAATGATACTTCTTTTTAACCCCAGCCAGGCGGGCGTTACAGTTGTCAGCCAGCTGTTGGTGTGACGACAGCGCTGACGTCACGTTGAGTTATCAGCCAGCGTTGAAGCCCTTGAAGCCTATTGAATATGGTAGTGTTGCCAGATCATGACGTCATCCACAGGCAGAAGGTTATTTTTAACCCTAGAGGAGCATTAAAAAAAAAATCAAATATTGAGCTGACCATTGTATATTTTGGAGAGGAATCATGGCCGTTTTCATGATTTTCGGCTATTAAAATACCCCAAATTACACTAGATTACCAGGATTCAACCACAGTTTGCCACATTCCCCTCTTTAAATAATGGCGTGAAACCGTTGCTGAGATGACCCCCGCTGTCTCGCTGTTCCCGACCTAACCACAATGACACCGATCTCAGCTCTTTGCGTCTGCCGCGCTTCCATTTGAACGGTATTTAGTGCTGGCGGGATCGTGATTTTACCATAGTCCCTAGGATATGGATGACTTTCTTCATTGCACCTTGAATGTCGTATTGGTGTCCAAAAATGCAACTTATAAACGGCAAGGAAAACAATGATGACACCACTCTCGACAAGTGAGTCTATTCAAACTCGCATTCCACGCAAAAATGGGCCTCCAAGGGGCTCAGTTTCCCGCATTGGACCATGTCGTTCCTTGAAGTTACTTGAACCGGGCGTTAAGTGAGTCAGTATTGATTTCTTTTCTGTCTGATTGTACTGTGCGAAAAGAGCTCTCTTTTGCGCTATACACCGCTCAGTACATGTCCAGGGAACTGCCCGGATTGGATGCTGTAATCACGATTGTGTTTCGCCTATTGTCGTGTTTTGCTGTGCGGGGATTTTCGGGTGCGTTTCGCCCATTATCGTGTTTTGCTGTACGGAGCGGTAGGTGACTGGGGCGTGCTGCAAGGTAATCTGGCTTAGAAAAACCCTGCTTGGGTGAGCTCGGCGGCTTCGATTGTTCTGTGTGGCTTAGGTTGATATATACGGTTTAGGTTCATTTCGTTTCCTCCCCCACCACACCAAGGTTGGCGAAATCGGTATCATTACGCCGTGAATTTGGCCTCATGCTTACATTTTGTACTACCTCGCATATTTTGACTCGTTAAAATGACTGCTTTTGCGCTTCAAATCTATTGGAGCCATATGCGGATTTATTTCACGCACACACATACTTCCCTAGTGTGTGAGGGTAGAGAAGCCTACAAACATTTGCAAACTCGGTAAAGAACCGGCGAAGAAAGGCGCAAGATCTTCCACTTATCCAAGAGTGGCTATGTTAAAACTTTGCCGTTTCATCCAACCGCTCGTATTTACCTGATGTGCGTTGAATTTGTGTCAAAGAAATTCACTGGTCCCTTATCCCGACTTTGAAGAATTCTACATCTATCTCACGCAGTGGAGGTATGCTTCCACCCCGCTGGGGGATTCCAGGACAGATTCGGCCAAGGCATGACACCACCCATGAATCTAGGAAAAAATCTGAAACTTTGTCTCCGGGGTAGTTTTGGGCTAGGGAACACTTACCTGTGAGAATTTTGAGCCCTCTCCGACCAACGGTGACCGAGATATAGCCCGAGACATTTTCGTGAGGTCCACCTTGTAGACTCATCTTTGATGCTTCATAAGTCCAAAAACGCATTGCCCGATTAACAAGTTTTGTATATCACTGAACTCGTCTTTAACTAAATATTTTTGAAAAAAAGAAAAATTTCAAAATCAAAAAAAAATTTAACTTTAAATTTGTTTTACCTTTTTTTTTTACCTAGCTTGACCTTTTCGCAGTTGAAATTACCCTTTTGGACACCTCAAAAATTTTGTTTCATAAATTATCTTTCGAATTTTTTTTAAATGCGATCTTGCTATAAATTCCAAATTTTTAGCACCTAAGGCAGGTATGCAAAACGGTTTTTGACCACTTGCGGTAGTACAAAGCCTTACGTTTAACACCGCAAAACAAAGCGATTGTTTTTGTAATCGGTTGCTTGCAATCATATTGCATTGTTCTACAAAATTTTCATCGTGCAAATGTCAGAATTGCCGGAATATTAACACGCGCCCACACGAGGGGGCGATGGCAACCGGCCTCCTCAGTTTTCTACAGATAGTAGAAAAACAATCTTCGCGCAGCGTCCACCGTACTTCATCTAGCTCTGACTCGATATTTTTACAGCTTCTGGAAAACTTTTATGTCTGGGTCATACCAAGTCAGACTGCCAACCCAGGTCAAGAGAACTCCAGCCTCGAAAAAAACTTTGGAGGTGCATCAGTAAGATCAAATTTAACCTATCGTACTTAGATTCACATCACATAGAAAGGTCACCAAGCAAGATAATTTTGCCTTGCATGAGTTTCTATATCGATAGCTTGGACAAGGGTCAGGTCACGATCTTTCCATTAGAAATGCATGGGGCAATTAGTAAATTTTGATAACTTGCGAGAATTGAGAATTGTCAAGAATTGCGATGGATATTTTATTTTTAGCGTTGACGTGTCTATCTTGCCGCTGCAGTTTGATTAATATTCTTTTACCATACAGATCCTAACTAAGCCTCGACTCTAGGTCAAAGCAGGTTTATTTTCAAATTTGACTGAGACCAAGATTATAAGATATATAATCCGATCGGGCTCGGCAAGAGAGTATTCCAATGGTGCTGACCATTTTGTCTAGGCTCCTCCTCTGTCAGCTATTATGCCACAAAATTTAGGTTTCCACTTAGTTCCTGTAAGGAATACTTTGACCTCGAGCAGCCTCAAAGGTAACCCGACCAAACGCTTGTATATAGCATTGTCGGTAGTGATTAAAACTGGCTATTTAGCGGCGTCGCTCCCAGTGCACTGTTCATTCTACATGGTTTACTGAACAGCAGAGATAATCCATAATTCAGCCACGGAGCCAGTGTGATATAACATGCCTCCAAACACAACACTGCGATGGCTCGTGTTTTTTCAGAACTTATCCCTGGAGCATGAAAGCGAGAGAAATGACAGAAGAGTGTACATCTCCTGACGAAGAGCTGTACTGCACAATGCAAACATATATTTAACTTCATCAAATGGTGCTGCCATGCACACGACTTCAAAGCAATGCAAAGGTTTAATTCCTGTGCAAAAGTTATATCGAAGCAAAATTGAATTATGGAGATGAAGTGTTTTCACTACGTCTCACAGCAAGGGCGCCTGCGACTATATCGAGAGCTCTATGAAACCGGCCACCTATCACGATGGTTTAAGAAGTCCAGTGAAAGACCAAATACGTGATGCCAAAGGTACGCATGCTTTTCTTACGCATACATTTTTCAGCACGATTAAGTTCTTGTACATTCCACAATCAAGCATAGCCAATGTTGCCAGACAGCTCCAAAGTCTGTTTGCCTATGTGATTATGGAAAAATGAATACAAGTTTCAAAGAATGCCACGGGTAGATAAGACTGTTCTTGAAATATCTACAAACAAAGGAAGAGAGGTTCGGGTTTTGTATACCTATGCTTGAACCAAACAGTGTCGTGCTGTGCAAATAGACTTTTTTTATGGGTGCTGCGTGAATGGTTTAAAATTTAATCATGGTGAGTGTCCAATGCAAAAGTAATATTAAACATACTAGTATAGATTATTTGGCTTAAGTAATGAATGATCTGACGGCCATCATTGCAGGTGAATGAATGCGTCTGTACAGGACAAAGTCAGTGTCAGTGTTGAAGTCATCTCAATGCATTCCTTATTCTTCAATGATTATACAAGGCACCAGGGAGTGTGGAATTATATATATATATATATATATATATATATATATATATATATATATATATATTTGTGGGTGCCCGACCACGCCCAATGAACCGTGGAAACGGTGGTAAAATAGGTAAAACATCCTTTGAATGTTCTCTTTTTTCATTTAAAATACTACTTATTGGTGCAATGTAGTCTAACCGGCCTGCGAGAGGGCTAAACACATGATACATTTTGCTATTTATTTTCACGTTGTGACTTGATATTGCTTCAGATTTTCCCACCCTAATCATTAAAAAGCGCCAATCAAAGGCTTTTCGAAGTGGCGTTTGAACTGGGATCCGTGTCAGCTATGAAATGATCACCTTTTAAAAATATAATGTAAGGCAACCTGTTCAAGTGGCCAAGTCGAATGCGTTATGATTTCAGAACATTGTTCGCATAGATGAGAAGATTGAAATTACTTCCTGGGAATGAAAGCCTTTCAGACGTTTTTTTTACATTGTATGAATCCTCTCAAACGTATGCCGTGCTGCACTGGGTCACCTTGTATTGATACTATTTTTTCCATCTCCGGGAACGATGTAATTGTGTGAGTTAGTGGTGCTTATAGGATAAGTTATACTTGTTTCAATTATTGATAAAGTCGCGACATCTTTGTAAATTTTTATTTAAGGCTGCAAGGCCCATTACTAATAAGTTCCTTTGCCCTCGTCTCCCTCCAAACAATGGATCCCTTTCTATCACTTTTAATGGTTGCTATTCTTATTTTTACAAATCTTGTCCAAGTTGTTGCCAGTTCATTTTTGGGAGTTGGAGTCTCACTAGAGTCATCAAGGGACTTTTTATGGAGACCCCGACCCCACTAACCAAATGAGCAACTCCCACGATGAAGGGTTGATTAAGGAACCAAAAGTTGAACGTCCCACAAGGCACAACGACTGGCCATCTACCTCAGGTCACCCCTCACCAGTGAGTTGCCAGTTGACCTACGGTATTTACGGTACCTACCATCCGCCAGTTGACCTAAATTATTCTGCCAGAAGTTGAAAAAATGTCGAGTTAGAGGTAGATGAACGGTGGCGCTGCGCGAAGGTGTTTTTTTTACTACCTGTAGAAAACTGAGGAGGCCGGTTGCCCCGCCCCTCGTGTGGGCGCGTGTTAGTTTTCATAAATTCTGACACTTGCACGATGAAAATTTCGTAAAGATAATGCAATATGATTGCAAGCAATCGATTACAAAAACAATCGCTTTGTTTGCGGTGTTAAACGTAAGGCTGTACTACCGCAGTGGTCAAAAACCGTCTGCATACCTGCCTTAGGTGCTAAAATTTGGAATTTATTGCAAGAACGCATTTTTTATCGAAAGATATTTTATGAAGCAAAATTTATGAGGTGTCTAAAAGGGTAATTTCTACTGCGAAAAGGTCAAGCTAGGTCAAAAAGAAAAGGTAAAACAAATTAAAAAGTAAATTATTTTTTAAAAATTTGAAATTTTCTTTTTTCAAAATAATGTATAGGTCAAGACGAGTTCAAAGATATACAAAACTTTTTAATCGGGCAATGCGTTTTGAGTTATGAAGCATCAAAGATGAGTCTACAAGGTGACCTCACGAAAATGCCTCGGCTATATCTCGGTCACCGTTGGTCGGAGGGGGCTAAGATTCTCACAGGCGTGTTCCTGGCCCAAAACTACCCCGGAGACAAAGTTTCAGATTTTTTCTAGACATGGTGGTGTCAAATTGAAATATTTTAGGTCGTTTTGTCCTGGAATGCCCCCCGCTGCCAAATGCCAAGACCTTCCTCATCCTAAGTAATACGTTCGTACATGGTTCGCTCTTGTTTCATACCAGGATTGGACTCACATACCACAAAACGTACAAAAACGGTGAACTAACATTTCTAGGCTACCGTGGGTCCGGAGCCGATTGAAATTCAATAAGAAGTGTGCAATCCAAGAAGTGTGCAAAGTGTGTAATCAAAGACCTCCCTCATCCTAAGTAATACGTTCGTACCTGGTTCGCTCTTGTTTCATACCAGGATTAGACTCACATACCACAAAACGTACAAAAAAAACGGTGAACTAACATTTCTAGGCTACCGTGGGTCCGGAGCCGATTGAAATTCAATAAGAAGTGTGCAATCCAAGAAGTGTGCAAAAGTGTGTAATCAAAGACCTTCCTCATCCTGAGTAATATGTTCGTACCTGGTTCGCTCTTGTTTCATACCAGGATTGGACTCACATACCACAAAACGTACAAAAAAACGGTGAACTGACATTTCTAGGCTACCGTGGGTCCGGAGCCGATTGAAATTCAATAAGAAGTGTGCACTTCGTGGGTTTATATAAGAATGACCACAAATCCTGGCCAAATTTTCAGCGCGTTGTCTAAATTATCCCAATAAACGAATGGGCAAAAACTGAAGGATCCAGCCCAGTAGAGCCTAGAATGGAGCTTACGTTGTCCCGGCTCCCTCTACATAACATTATACCCCTGACCTTGAAATAGACTGGCTGTGTTTTATTTCCTACCACCAGACACTCAGACAGCCAAAAACTGTGCTGTGATTGATATAATTCACGGAAATATTGTATTTATTTGTATTTGTTTAATTCATCGCCCTCGAGATCACTCTAATAAGATCCAAAGTAGATGAGATAAAACAATAGTACATTGGTATAGAAGACAATCGACATTATATACACATGGTAAGGGCACAAACACTGTGCAACTGAGATATAATACCCTAAAGGGATTACGCGCATAAAAATGCTAAAATGATAAATATTAAGAATCAAAACATGCGACGTAGGCCCTGAATTGAACGAAATATTCTGTAGTCATCGGCAAAAACATTTGCAGCTGGGCAAATGTGAGAATTCATTCAGTTGCCACCGAAGTCGCGTAAAAGACCCTCTTTTACCGTGCCAACCCTTGCTTATGGCGCGCGCAGTGGTGTTCTTTCTCACCGACGGGCGGCACGAGATGGCACGTAATTAAAATGACGCAAGAGGAGAGGGAGAACAAATGCGACCCCTCCCAATATATATATATATATATATATATATATATATATATATATATATATATATATATATATATATATATATATATATATATATTAGGTGCACCAGACTATACATTTTCTAAATATTGTGGTGTCTGGGTGAAAAAAATGTTCCTTCACACTAGTTTAAGTCACCTATAAAATATGAAGTCCGTAGATCATTGTGTAGAGGTATATATATATATATATATATATATATATATATATATATATATATATATATATATATATATATATATATATATTAGGTGCACCAGACTATACATTTTCTAAATATTGTGGTGTCTGGGTGAAAAAAATGTTCCTTCACACTAGTTTAAGTCACCTATAAAATATGAAGTCCGTAGATCATTGTTTAGAGGTGCAACCTCGCATCTAAAGATTTGTGGTAAAAACTGTCCTTACCTGGATTCGAGCCCACGCTAAAAATGGTGCCAATTTTTGTCGCGGCCTTTCCGTTTCGTGCATCGAAGAATGCTTTGGATGCCGGTTTTAGCTCATGAAATTCCAAGAAAAATGTTTAATCTATGGTTTAAGATAGATTTATTGTTTCTAAATTAGAAGGAATCCCATTTTTATCAGCCCAGGATTGCAAACTTTTGACACCTAAACGTATGACAGAGCAGTAACAGGCCGCATGGCAGGAAAAAACTTACAAGTTCCTGCATTTGTTACCCTGTCAACAAAGATCCATGATCAGAGTAACACATGATGCTAGGAAGCAAACAGTCCCCACTAGTGTCTACTGGAGGCTGTCACTAGAGAACCAGGGAACGCGGGCAACTCCAGCAGGTCGCCGGAGTACCTATGCCGGGTGATATTTTCACCGTCAAGTTTTCTGAGACGCTGATTTGGTAATTGAATAATGATAGTCCGGTAGCCTTTTTGGGAGTTGACATAAAAATCACACATCATGTCTGTGCTCAGCTAGGGGATGGATGGCTTAGGGATAGCATCACAAAGCCTCCTAAGCCTCCGGTGCTGGATTCGCGTCCCGGCGGAGCCTCTGAATAAGTCAATCTGATACCCCAAATTCTTCCCAACAGGGTGAGAGTTGGCGACGCCGAAAACCTAGGCGTCGTTGTTCGTCGTTAAACCCCAAAAATCATTATTCGGTGCCCAGTTAGTCCAACAATGTATTATGCACAATCGACTAGAATTATATCGGCCGTCACGCTTCTCCTCTTGATGCTTTAATTGTTAGTCATCTAAGTTTTCAGTAGAAGTAATATTTGAATACCAAGATGACACCTATGCTCCATAATAGTGCCAGTTGTCGGAGCGTCTGAATGTAGCAGATGGAGATTCCTGAGCGATTAAAATAGCTTGGCTCCCCCAGCCTACACGAAAGCCACTGATGAGGCATGGGGAACAACCATCATTCAGCTGACATGCTAGCTGCTCCCGTTCTGGGTCTGTACCGACCAGATTATTAACATGAAATTTGACACAACGGCATCCAACACTGGCCACCCCACCGCAGCATGCATTGCCATCCAACTCTTCTTGGGGCGACCTCTGCTCTGGTTGGGGTGCCGCCGCTACATCGGTGAAGTTCTCATTGGGTACGTGCTCTCAAATCTCAAAGTAGAGACGTTCCGCTCACCAGGCGTTGCCTTGTTTGCATGTCTGTGGGACAACTGAAGCATACTGCAAATCGAGTGTGACAGCACTGACTCTCTCTCCCTCCCGCATGGTGGCTGACCTGCGACATAGCCGTAGATGCCGCATGGAATGACCTCAAACTATACCACCAGCTAACCCCATTGGCTGTCGATGAGAGCATCGCAACAGCAGCGATGAAGGCATTGGAGACGCACCTCTGTTACCTCACGGATGAGATGGTACCAATAGTTTCGTTTAGCATTAAGGTACCAGTTGTTGAGCAGAGGGCTCTGGCTGGTGCCATCTTGAAGGAGAAGCCAGATGTTCTTCGCATGCGAGACCCGCAGCTGCGCTACAGCTCTTGCTACGGAAAATCTAGCTTTTCAGTCCTCTCATCCAGCACCAGCTTAGCCGACCTTGCAAACCCAGGCTGCTGGTTTGGCATCCATCAACTCTCCATCAGTCCAGTATTTCTCTCGCTTAATGTACAAGATTGGGCCAGCAGTGAAGCATACAGGGCAAATGAAAATATGTATTCGCTGTGAATGTCGTCAATAACTACGCTGGACACGGCGTCGAGCCAAAACCGATTTTCTGATATCATTGAGAATTAATCCCATCTTCAGAACGTATTGCAAACAGTGGAGCACCACCGTTCTCAACAGCCGAAAGTTTGGTGCTGCAAGCGCAAGCTGGAAGTAAGAGAAAGACTCAAGAATATCTAATAATTTTTGGGGCTACTGCACCAAGCCTGGCATCAAGCTCGTGTCGGATGTTGGAGCAGACGCAGCAAGTGGGCGGCACCTATAGGAAAAGCTCCAGTTAGTTTGGTATGCTAGCATGATCGGTAAAAAATTCCGGATCACTATTTGATACGTCATACTCATTTTATATGTTTTTAAATTAATGTATCGTGTTCTTTAATAGTTGTATCCTGCTGTTTCTAATCACCCCCAATATGCACAGAAGCCACCAGAACAGGCATTTTTTGAAATTTTAAACGCTTGGTTGCACATCTAAATATTCATGAATCCAAACAAAACTTCACGAAAATAATAAGTAAGTGCAGTCAAACAAAACGCGGACCCAGACAGTTCGATATCTTTATTTTGAATTTTTGCATTGAATTTTGATGCACCCTAATATATATATATATATATATATATATATATATATATATATATATATATATATATATATATATATATATATATATATATATGTGTGTGTATATATAGGTCATTCCTTGCCAACTCAACCAGTAAAAGTGAGATTTTACACGGCACCCCTCGTATCTCTATGAAATGAGGTGTATAGGGGTTCATCATAGTCTAGAATCCAAATATGTGGTCGAAATAGACCTCCGGGTTCGTTTCGTTGCAACAGTGACGTCAAATTGTGACGTCACTCCGTGATTGGCAAAATTAAAAGCTTTGTACCTCAAAAAGTTGCAAAGATATTTGAAATCGGTCAACGGTTTTAGGGTGAGGATGCTTGGCAAATACCAATGATTGTCAAAAATTATTTCTGAAAATTTTCAAAATTGATTATTTAGAAAAAAATAGAAAATTTTTAAGAGCGAGGGCTTCGATTTTCATGAAATTCAAATATATAAAATCTGCATGTGTTCTTACCCTGAAACCGTAAAAAAATAATGGGTATCCGATAAGATCATATCGTAACCCGTGCCGGAATGAGGGGCTGTTATCAACCTCTTAAGATTCTTCGCCTGGCGCCGAGAGACGGAGGCGTGCAACGCCGCCGTACTTGGCATACGTGCTCAGGGGTGGATGCAGGCACGCTGTTAAGGGGGTTTAACTCTGGAGAAATCGTAAAATCATTGTGTTTAAGAAAATCGGCAAAAAATTTCGCAATTTTGGGGGTGGGCGGCCATGGCCCTTTTGCCCCCCTTCTCTGCGTCCGCCAGTATATGTGCTACCTGGTCATTGTTGTAGCCTCTGACACAATCTGAGGACCCGGCAATATCAGGTCAGGTCACCAGTCCAGACCAATAAACCGCCAAAAAACGTTTATAAGTGCCGCGGTGAGAAAATAATTCTTCTTACGATCTGACATTTATCTCACATTATAGGGCCGCTGAGTACAACGATGTGTCGTTACGGGATTTCTGATATCGATGACCTGAGATCTGTCCAGGGTCCTTAGCTCTCGATTGGAAACGCATTGGGAGAAACTGGTTTAGATTTGCTAACTCTCCTCACAATGGTGATAGGACGCTTATTTTGACGTCATCGTGTTTGAGTTGCCACTGCAGTATGAACTGTAAGCATTATCAGCTATAATAATCTTGGCCTGACCTAGACACGCAAGGACCGTTTCATGTTTTAATCTCAGTAGATAATAGGATAGGTTATTCTTTCGTGCTCAGCCAGAGGATCCCAATGGTGCTTATAACTGTTGTGTAAATTTTCTTTGTAAGTCGTTACGACGCAAAGGAAACTCTTTCTTTCTATGATACGAGACCATTCGTCTGAATTTATTGATGAGCGATGTTTAGCAAATGAACTGAATTATAACGGATATTATAACAACACTTCAGTTCTGTATCAACAAAAAACATTGCCATATTGCAGCCAGTGCCGCACAGCCATGCCCTGACGGTAGCATTATCTCACGTGTGTGTTACGTCATTACACGGTTTCAAACCTCCGGCTTAAAGTGATGCAGACGTTGCGCAGGCGTCCTCTGTTCAGTAGTCTACTGGCCTAAAACAGTGGAAACCCCAGGTGCCTTTTTTATGTTCCGGGCCTTGTGGAACCTCGTCTTTAGTTCTGCAGGGCTCAGTTCGGTAAGCTACACTAGAAAACAAATCCCACTTCGCACTCTAGTGAGGCTTTTGCTATGATGACCTCGCTTAGTGGGTTCGGTCAGCCGCACTAAAAGGCGTCCGAGCCAGCTCCGGTACGGTCTCCGGCTGTGCTCGTTACGTGGGGTCCCATCAGGTCACGTAGAAAGTACGGTTTCTGACATACGGGGATTTAAGTCCAGTAGCTAGACTCCAATGTAATAAGCCCACTGCCCACAATGCAAGGCAATAGCGGGCGTGCCCGACGGCTGTCTGCTGCGATGCCCGGTGACCGGCCGGCCCAGCACAGCCGGGGCGGGAAGGGTGAAATGTCAGCGCAGTTTGGGATTTCAATCAATATTTTTGCGGTCTTAGGGCACCTAAACTGAGCAGGTTCAGAAAAATTATTCAATACAAAAATACCATTCATATTTTTCCTGTGTGGTTCCCTGCTCGATTCGGTGGCGGCAGCCAAAGAAGTCATATGTCGCAATGTTACTTTATACTCTGCCAAAGTCAAGAACGCTGTCACGTATGTCTAGGGGGCAAGGTAACCCTCCTTTTATATTTTTATTCAAAAGAAGTATAGATAATTTTGTAGGTGATTTCACAGCGTTAAGATCACATTTAAACGATAAAGCCTGCCTTCAACAATTATTTTTATTGGTTATATGCTAAAAGTGAAAGACCGTTAATTTCCCCAAAACGTGGGGTCCGGACCCTACCCTTTCCAATGGCGAAACCACTGGCTTAAAGTAATTAAAAGAAATGGCCGTATGAACACTTGGCATTGAGGTGAAATGTCAAATGAAGTAACCTCCTCGACCTTTCTCGTCTTTCCTTACCGTGGATAAAGTAAACAGATGCATCCCATCGCAAATTCACTTTTCTCACCTCCGGTTAGGCTTGCTGTTACAACTCACACCCTCAGTTCCCCATTCTCCCAAGAAAGCGACAGTTCCCAGGGTCGGCCACAATTAGCAAACAGTTATAAGAATGCAATAAGGTTTTTTCTCGCCACGAGTACTGCTTTAAACGGAGCAAAACATTTTGAAGCATGACGGCAGGTAGCTAACGTATTGCACCGTACATACAAGATCCGTAAAGGAGAAACATAAATATTTGTCAATGGAGCCAACCGAGAATGACAGAAAATTGAGACAGAAAGGATTCATTTCAGTTTTTGTTTTTCCTGTTTGCGTGACAGCAGCTATGATAAAGCAGTTTCAGATTTTACTGAACTCTTACAATAGACGAAAACTATAAGTAGGCCAATGCAGACAAATAGGCGTGGTACCCTATCTGTTTTCTGTTCACTTCTTAAGCTTTTGCATTCCTTGCAAGGAAAATTTGAAAATTGTTTTGATATTACCATATGTCATGTTACACGTCCTTATTATTCCATGGACGCGCCAAATATGCACCTCGAAATAAAACCCGCCATTCCCGCTGTTATATGTAAGTGTCACTAGGCGATTTTAACCTGTTATCGTGACTGATCGAACCGGGCCCGGATTTCCACCTTGTTATGTCGTACTCAGAGACGTAGATGAAGTGAATGCCTATACATAAACAATCAATGTAAATAATTTCTTAAAGCTCTTGACCTTTCGTGACCTGTCTCTCCACCCTGCCCTCCTCAGCTCCAAACCGATGCGACGCGTCGGGCGCGTAACTTCTTGGGTGACGCGGCGCTCGAGGGCGGCTCCGGGGCTCGTTTGGCGGGAGGCCCGTGAAGAACGCGAGCTGTTACAATATATTTTTATCGGATACCCAATGTTTTTTTACGGTTCTAGGATAAGAATACTTGCAGATTTCATATGAATTAATTTCAAGAAAATTGAAGTCCTCGCTCTTTAAAATTTGTCAACTAATAATTTTTGTTTGCATTTTTTATAGGCTTAAACAAATTTCAAAAAATATTTTTCGCCATAATTGTTATTCACCAAGGCGGTGAATAACAAGGCTCTTTCTAAAACTTTTGACTGATTTCAGATATCTTCGTAACTTTTTGAGATACAAGGCTTTGAATGTTTCGAAGCATGCAATGACGTCACAATTTGACGTCACTGTTGCTACGAAACTAAGAGAGCACGGTCGGTTTTGACCAAGGATTCGGATTCTAGGATATGAATAACCCCTAAACACCTCATTTCATAGAGATCTGAGGAGGTGCCGTGTACACCATTGGTTGAGTTGGCATGGAATGACCCATATATATATATATATATCTATCTATCTATCTATCTATCTATCTATATATCTATATATTTCGGATAAAAATGAGATCATGCTGCTTTCGCCTAGCGTGTACCGATACAAGTTTAAAGTGTTTCAGTAAGTTCCTATAGGCCAGTGATTGCGATCGCTGACGACTGTGCGTGTTGAGCCATATCAAAAACTTGTGCTCTATCCAATCCGAGTGCAGCTGTTGGTAATCTTTTTGTTAGGATGAACAAGCAAAGCCTTACAAGCATGTTTGTAGTGCTCAAAATGCATTTACTTGAACGGTAGGGATTCGTGTGGGTTTGTGCAAGAGATGCAGGCTCTGCTGTGGCTTGCCCAGTAATTATTGTTGCTGCCGCTGTTTTTCTTCCAAATATGTCGAAAAGCCGTCGAGTGAGGATATTTTCTTCGTACAGTTAAAGCTCATGATCCATCCTACTTCCTCGACGAGCAGCCACTCTTGCACCCAAGCTTAGGAGGAACCACAGTATCCTTTGAAGGCAGTGGAGATCAAGCCTTGCCAGCTGGATTTCGCTGGAAGTTCAGTATCAGCATATGCCTAATTAATGTTAAGCTGGGCTACGTCATGTTTATAATTATGTCATGGAAACGTCTTATTAAAAATTTAACATGTTTGGCGATAGGATGTTATTTCTCCGACCACTGGTCGCGAAACGATAAATCCAGCCCTGCCCCCACTGCTGAGGTGTTGAAGCATCGCCAAATTTTACCCTCTTAGAAACAAATTCACTGATGATGGCCGGTGCGGGATTTGAGCCCACACTTCCAGCTGAAGAGGCTGCGGCGTTGTCACGTGCCCGCTGCCGACTGTGAGCTGTGCGTTGACGCGTGCCCGCTGCCGGCTGTGAGCTGTGCGTTGTCACGTGCCCGCTGCCGGCTGTGAGCTGTGCGTTGACGCGTGCCCGCTGCCGGCTGTGAGCTGTGCGTTGTCACGTGCCCGCTGCCGGCTGTGAGCTGTGCGTTGACACGTGCCCGCTGCCGGCTGTGAGCTGTGCGTTGACACGTGCCCGCTGCCGGCTGTGAGCTGTGCGTTGACACGTGCCCGCTGCCGGCTGTGAGCTGTGCGTTGACACGTGCCCGCTGCCGGCTGTGAGCTGTGCGTTGACGCGTGCCCGCTGCCGGCTGTGAGCTGTGCGTTGACGCGTGCCCGCTGCCGGCTGTGAGCTGTGCGTTGACGCGTGCCCGCTGCCGGCTGTGAGCTGTGCGTTGACGCGTGCTCGCTGCCGGCTGTGAGCTGTGCGTTGACGCGTGCCCGCTGCCGGCTGTGAGCTGTGCGTTGACGCGTGCTCGCTGCCGGCTGTGAGCTGTGCGTTGACGCGTGCTCGCTGCCGGCCGTGAGCTGTGCGTTGACGCGTGCTCGCTGCCGACTGTGAGCTGTGCGTTGTCACGTGCCCGCTGCCGACTGTGAGCTGTGCGTTGACGCGTGCCCGCTGCCGACTGTGAGCTGTGCGTTGACGCGTGACCGCTGCCGGCTGTGAGCTGTGCGTTGACGCGTGCTCGCTGCCGACTGTGAGCTGTGCGTTGACGCGTGCCCGCTGCCGGCTGTGAGCTGTGCGTTGACGCGTGCTCGCTGCCGGCTGTGAGCTGTGCGTTGACGCGTGCTCGCTGCCGGCCGTGAGCTGTGCGTTGACGCGTGCTCGCTGCCGGCTGTGAGCTGTGCGTTGACGCGTGCCCGCTGCCGGCCGTGAGCTGTGCGTTGACACGTGCCCGCTGCCGGCTGTGAGCTGTGCGTTGTCACGTGCCCGCTGCCGACTGTGAGTTGTGCGTTGACGCGTGCTCGCTGCCGGCTGTGAGCTGTGCGTTGACGCGTGTTCGCTGCCGGCCGTGAGCTGTGCGTTGACGCGTGCTCGCTGCCGACTGTGAGCTGTGCGTTGTCACGTGCCCGCTGCCGACTGTGAGCTGTGCGTTGACGCGTGCCCGCTGCCGACTGTGAGCTGTGCGTTGACGCGTGACCGCTGCCGGCTGTGAGCTGTGCGTTGACGCGTGCTCGCTGCCGACTGTGAGCTGTGCGTTGACGCGTGCCCGCTGCCGGCTGTGAGCTGTGCGTTGACGCGTGCTCGCTGCCGGCTGTGAGCTGTGCGTTGACGCGTGCTCGCTGCCGGCCGTGAGCTGTGCGTTGACGCGTGCTCGCTGCCGGCTGTGAGCTGTGCGTTGACGCGTGCCCGCTGCCGGCCGTGAGCTGTGCGTTGACACGTGCCCGCTGCCGGCTGTGAGCTGTGCGTTGTCACGTGCCCGCTGCCGACTGTGAGTTGTGCGTTGACGCGTGCTCGCTGCCGGCTGTGAGCTGTGCGTTGACGCGTGCTCGCTGCCGGCCGTGAGCTGTGCGTTGACGCGTGCTCGCTGCCGGCTGTGAGCTCCGGTGTGACTGCCTGGTCTGCGTCGTCAGGTACGAGATGCTGGCGCAGTCGCAGCGGGACCTGACGGCGGAGCAGGCGGCGGCCCGCCTCCGGGACTGCGCCTCCGTCCACTACAAACAGGCGGCGCAGGGAGCCGGCGGAGCCGACCCAGCAGTGACACGGCGCCGCCAGCCCAGCCCGCCTAAGAACCGGCGGAGCCGACCCAGCGGTGACACGGCGCCGCCAGCCCAGCCCGCCCAAGAACCGGCGGAGCCGACCCAGCAGTGACACGGCGCCGCGATAGCAACGGCGCCGCCCAGTGGATGTAGGTCTCCGGCCGTACCTCAGATAGTACAGGTGATTTGATGCGAGCTGCCTGTGTATGGTGCGTGTGTTCATGTGTAGGATTGGTTAGATGGAGTTAGGATTTATGATTAGCTTGGATTAACTTTGGCGGTGTGAGGAGATGTTTAAATCTGTTCGCTAGCAGAGTTTGGTTTGGGGCTAAGGTATATGGGTGGTGTTAGTCGACAAACGTTTGTGCGTTCTAGCATTTGTACCGATTTCGACCATAGGCATGTTAAGTGGTAGACATGTAAACCTAAGGTGCAATTCAAAATGATATTACGCGGATCCTAGTTAGCCTATACTCGAGCGAGTTCTAGTCATATGACCAAACGGTTGTATTAATTCTTAGTGTAGGTCTAGTATGGTTGAGGTTGTATTCTTACGAACGTATTCAAACAATGTAAAGCAATGAACACCAGGGTTTGATTCTCAGGAGTAAATTATTTGTAAATGTGTCTTAGGGCCGCAGCCTTGTTCCAGCTCGTCCGAGTAGGCCTCATGTGGCCGGAGGTTGTCTAACTGGACCGTATAGATTTAGACGGCCGCGGCTGTGGCAGGATATGTGACATGGATCAACTTATAGCATTGTCACGACTCTTAACAAATGGTGCTCATACTAGGAACATACCACGGGTAAACGTAGTCAGGCCCGCTGGCGCTCAGCTTGCGGTGGTTACTGAGGATGCCTGCCCTGCAGGAAGCCAGACGGTGTTTTATAAAGCTGCCTAGTGCATAGTCAAACAACTCACCTGTGAGCCTATGTGATGATGGAGAGAAGTGAGGCTGCCGGCCGCACTGTCGGCTCGAAATGTTCCCTGTGCAGCTGCCGGTCTGGCTACTTCCTAGTCCACTCCAATAGTCTATTCAGAAGAGCATGTGCCATGGAGAAAGGGTCAATACATACGCTACTCATTCAATCGGTGTATTTGCTTGTTTCCGGTTGAAAACTACGCCAAAGAGATTAGCCTTATTGGAACTGGTCGTTGGTTCAGCTACATGGTATTGTGCTCACGTTTATATGTGCGTTTCCAAGCTGCCGTATTACAACAACGTATTGGAATGTTGCGACAGTTAGAACTCCTGATCTGCTGCACGTGCGTTGCGTGTGTGCACGTTCTCGGTAAATTTTCCCCAAGGCACTGACTGTTTTCGTGCATTGACTTCATGCCCATAAAGTCTGCGCCTGCAACTGCACCTATTCACACTGGTTTCCTGGAACTCCAGCTCACCCACCTGGGGCAGGCTCAAATGTGTAGTCGGGGTGGGGGTCGTTCGGGGTAGGGTATCTTGTGCTGAATATTTGGCTATGTTTTTATGAAGGTCACAGGGTCCAAACCTGGCGTTTGCACCACCCCTCCCCGTTCACGCAAGCTGCCTGGCAGCGGGCCTGGTGTAACGCAGGTGCACTGCTCCAGCCTGGATGTGTGTCGACGCCCGTGTGCGGTCCGTGCAGGTACACGGGCTATGAGCGGCCGCCGAGTGTTGCGCTGCGCCGATTGCTGGAATGCCAGGATCGAGTTCTCAGAAACTCCCGCCTTGGTGGCGGTGGTCTGTATGTGCTGTTGCTTGGAGGGCACCGGCCTTAGGGATGGTTCGGTGTTTAGAGTAATATTTTCTGAGTTTAACGTGTGTTTGGGTGTGCCACGAATGTATTGCCACGGCCCGATACTAAACACCGTTCATAACTGTTCTTGTTCCATGCCTATTAGAGGTGTCCAGCTTATATTTTTTCGTTCACTGCAGAGCAGGCCATTTTTTAACATGTTAACTGGGGGCATTTGCCCCCCCCCAGTCGGCCGAAATGCCCCCCCTAGTGCCCGGAAATTGCCCCCCAGTGAAACGGCTTCCGATAGACAAGAGGTGCCCTAAAATTGAACAAACGCAAACTCGCCTAACGAAAACAAGAAGACACCGCCTAATAATAATGATTTTGTTCTATTGTTCGTCCCAAATTGACAGTCCAAAATTGTGTCAACATATTTCCACCAGTAGCTATCTACTCCATCGTGCAAAAGCGAAACAAAGTGCGTAGTTACGGGAAATCCTGGCAAAGCAGCCCCAACTAATCCTAACGCTAGAGATACCCTACAACCAATCGAACATCGTGTTCCATTTCCGTCCAGAAGCCCACGTCCCAGGCAGAACCGTGGGATTGCATGATGCTCTCATGGGCGCCATATGACCTATGATGTCGGCGCACCCCTAAACTCCAACTATGATGATGATGACGATGCTCTCATTTCATACGTGGCCGTGGTGAGTTGTCGGCGCTCATTCGTGCATTAGGCGGGACACGGTGTAGGCAAAGCGCGTCAAACTGGCTGCTGGTGTGGCGGTGTGAAGTGCTCAGCCTATTTATTTATTATTGTGGTGGGAGCATACGTAAACTCTACACTGAAAAAACAACACCTCGAGCATAGAATTTCAATCTGTCTAGTCCTGAAAGTACCCAATTTTTAAGCATTTGTCTAGAATTCTGGGGCTTTCTAGGCTCACGGGCCTGGGCCGGGCTTTTGCCCCGGGCCCCCGAGCCTAGAAAGTCCCACCTCTAGTTACTGTCTTCTGTTTTACCATCTTTTCAGGGTTCTAGGTCATTCCCACAATACTCGTTGTCTGTAAAGGTAAGGGTTAAGCCCTCTTTACAATTTTATACCCCTCTCTCTCTTTTTCTTCATGTGCCCATGCCCAGGCATGGAACCCATGCCCATGCACTGTCACCGAGCATAGGCGGATATTGGGGGGGCAAAGGGGCATGTGCCCCCCATCGACCCTCGGCGCCCCTGAAATGGTCACGGCTCCCCCCTGAAATGTCGATGGCGCCCCCTGAAATGTCGCTTCCCACCACCCCCTCCCCCAGGATGCGAAAATCGGCGCCCACCGATAGGATTTGGCGCCCACCTGATAGGTATTGCCGGTCAAAAGTGGCGCCTCCTGGTCCGGATGGCGCCCCAACCTCCCCCCGATAGGCAATCCTGGATTCGCGTATGTCACTGAGCATCATCACCACGGCATCATGCACCATTGAGCAGCACCCCGGTTACTGATCGGACCGCCTGAGTCTAGGACACCCGACATCGTGTTGATACCCTCAGTTCAAAACACTGTGCTCCCGGCCCGGCACACTTGCTCGTTTGCACCTACCGATCGTAAACACGTAGTAATCACGTGACCCAGGTATGAGTGCCGGTCCAGCGAAGGGTCGGGGGTTTTCAGAGGCGGTGGCAAGTGAGATAAAGACTATCAGTCAGAAAGCAAAATTCGATTTTGTTTTGTATTTTCTCAGACTGATGTCTGATTAAGAAATAATGGCGACCATTGGAAAGCTATAAAAATACGCATAATGAATCCATCCACGAAACTAGAAATACCACAGGTTCCCAGATACTCGTAAAAACCAGCCGAGCCTGGTCATAGCAATTTCAATCGAGGGGTACTGTACATATGGTGCGCAAAAGTTCGATTACCTCACGAGTTTTGGTCAACATTTGTTTTATCTTTGAAATTCACACAAAACTAACCAACCACATGGAAATTCCCTTTTCCTGCTGCGCATGTGCAGAGCCCTAAAGGCAGAAAGACGTCAATTATACCCTGTGAATATAAATGAAAGGCTACATGCGAAATGTGGACGGAATCGGATGCGTAGTTGCCTTGCTAACGCTCTGAATGCTGCGTTCTGATGCGCAGTAACGGGAGATGACCAATTGACCATACTATCAGAACGGATATCAACATAATACAAATTATCCGCTCTTGTCCTCCCTTGAAATTGAATACTTGTGTGGACAGTGCCTCGAAATGGAAAGTCCCCCTCCTTTGACGGGAAAATTAACTGTAAATGAAAAAATGAAACAGAAATTTCAGCTTTGAAGCATAAGAACCACTCTAAACGCCAGAAAACCTACGTAGCGATATTTTCGTACATATCAAAATCGCAAAGAACTACTCTCAAGCCGCTTTAGTCAAGCTGCAACAGTGTTTACACAAGGGATGCTTCAGCGTATTTATGGGGTCACACGCAGTACACAAAGGGAATCTCAACAAAACCAGTGGCGGATCCAGGGGGGGGACAAAAAGGCAATTGCCCCCCAAACGGAAAAACTCGGGGCAAAACTATGTTTTTGCCTTCCCCCAAAGCGATCGACCTCCTTTTTCCCCGACTCCTTTTTAGCTTGTAAGCAAGATTTTGGTGCTTCAACTCTCAACTTCAAACAGAATTAGTGAAGATCAGTGTAAATATTGGGGCTTGGATAGGAAAAGAAGTATCTTGAGTCCATATTTTTCACCCCGTGGCGTTTTTTTTTTGCTTTTCGTCTCCAG
This sequence comes from Lepas anatifera, assembly GCA_034440635.1. Lineage (NCBI taxonomy): Eukaryota > Metazoa > Arthropoda > Thecostraca > Lepadidae > Lepas > Lepas anatifera. Next base: position 19,201 of record JAOTON010001622.1, on the reverse strand, counting down.
TTCCCTCGCGTCCGAATGAATGAGGTATTAGAGATGTCAATCAAAAAGCACACGTTAGGTTTGCGACGAGGTTAGGCAGATTCAGCGAAATCGCGGAGTGCCTAATCTTACACTTATTGACGGTAAGAGCTGCGAATGTAGATTGTCAGAGATGCAAAGCACCGGCTCTTTGACCCAGTGATCGGAAGAGGTAATATTCTCTGTACCTTAAACATGGAGTCAAATTATATTTATTCCACATAAAATACGTGCCTACTCTGAAATTTGAAAGGAGCTAGGCAGTGCCTAATGTGCCTCTATGGCAGCGCCGTCACTGAGTAAAATCTCCTACCAGTGGCGGATCCAAGGGGAAAAAGGCATTTGCCCCTCCCCAACGGAAAGGCTCGGGGCAAAACTGTTTTGCCCCGCCCCCAAGTGATCGACCTCCTTTTTCCCCTGATTCCTTTTTTAGTTTACAAGCAAGATTTTGGTGCTTCAACTCTCAACTCCAAACAGAACCAGTTAAGTTCAGTGTAAATATTAGGCCTTGGACTGGAAATGGGTCTTTAGCCAATTTTTTTCACCCCGTGACGTTTCTTCTTTTCCCCTCAAATACCCAAAATTTTACCGGCAAGTCATTGCCAGATTAGGTTCAGCCACTTCCTACAAAAATCTCGTGGTGACGCCCCTGTTTATTGGTAGGGAAAATAAGGAAGAATTATTAAAAACTGTGGCTGAGAATACCTGAATGTTCTGTATTAACACCCGTGCCTCACTGAAAAGAAGTACGCCAGAAATTGGATTTTTCTACGGTACCAAAATCCACTCTTCTTTCCGTGAATATTTTACACCCGATATTTTTAGATTGAGAAGCGTAAAATGCCATGAAACAGGAATAATAAAACCCCAACCGGTGGGTTGTGAAAATATCAACACCAAAAATTACGCCATTTTCAGGATTATTTCTACGGTGCCAAAATCAACTCCTCTTTCCAGCATTAATCCACAGCCCATTTTACATCGGTGTAATGCAAAAACGCATGTGTTTTGAGGAAATATTATTATAACACTGGAGTAAAAAGATTGTCAGCTAAACCGCAACAGTGTGAACTGGAAGTGAGGGAGTAAAAATAGATAAAAATGTGAAATTCCTGGCGTAAACAAATATTTGCAATGTGCAAAATAAACCCGCGTTCAATATCCTATTGCGGATGAAAAGAAACACCGATTAAAAAAAGCGACCCAGTTTATTCTCATCGAACGTTTGAGGTCAGTTTACTCTGATTAGGCTTATTAATATACACTCTGATGAACATACACTGCACTGGAGAGTTTAAATCATTTGTTTTCATAATCATTTCTAATAATCTAAATACCTCTAATTTGCACTCTAATCTTGAACAATATTTAAATCAGCCTACAATCACTACATTAATTTAGTTCCTCTTTGCACAAACATCACTAGGTTTTTGTCTTTGGCCTCCTCGTTTTACACTTCGCAACTGTTCCTCTTTCATATCCGCTTACCACTGCATCAATACCATTCATCACTGCAGATGACCTTTTTTGAGGAGCTGCACAACTTTCTTAACACGCGCACTGGAGGGGGTCTCGGAGGCCAGCCCCCACCTATTTTCCGAGGTGGCCAGAGAACTGTTCATGGCCAAAAACGATAACATTACCTAGGTGATGGCCTCTGTGACCTGTTACTAAATCTGATTTAAACAAAGGTCACCCAACATTGGTTAGCTTATACCCTGAGGAGCACCCAGTGAAAAATCAGAATTTCATTTTCTTTTAATTTTAAATCTAAAGAGGAGGTCACAAGGTCACGTGGTCAAAACCTGACCTGAAATAAAGGTTTATTTTTCTTATATGAACCGATGTATCTTCTATCCAACGATATCCATTCAAATAAATTTAGATCAGCCACTTTTAAGATGTAAGATTATTTCTGATTCAATGTTTGTGTTAGCCTTGAAACTTCATGACCTCTATCTGGTAACCTCTTTGACCTTTGGACCTGAAAATGGGTCCAAATTGTTATTTTGTATAGAGGGTCTTGAGTAAAAGTTCGGGGGAAATCTGAGGAGTGGGTCATGTTGGACTTTTTCGTGCCTACCTGGACGATTTGTCCTGGAATGACCCATCTATATCCCGAGAGTGGCTAACAAAAACATCGCTACGGGGGTGGGGGGTTAAAATCCCTCTACTGTTCGGAAACGGGTACATTCGATATCTGTGCTGGAATACTTATGGATATGCTTAATTCAAGTAAAAATATAGGTTGTCACTACCTCACCACTGTGGATCCGGGCCTCTTGTAGAAAATCCTTTACGACGCCCTTGATGCCGGACAAAGATAGGTATTTAACGATTCATATCAGGCCCATTAAGGTAGATTCAACTGCTCTTTGCTATTTTTTGCACTTAAAGGGAATGTGGCACCTTGGTCGAATCCTGGAATTTAGTGTAATTAGGCGTACTTTTAGCTGAAAATAATGAAACCACTCATGATATCTCTGAAAAATGTACAATAAGATCATTATTTTGATTTTAAAATACTCCTCTAGAGCAAGAAAAATGTCTGCCTGTGGATGACGTCATGATCTGGCAACCACTACCATACTCGAAAAGCTTCAAGGGCTTCGATTGGCTAATGCTCACTGTGACGTCAGCATAGGTCGTCACAGCTTCAGCCATGACAACTGTGGCCTGCTGCTAAGGGTACATGAGGGGTACATTGCAGATAGGTCTTAGATTTTTCTGCGGAAATCTCGAGTTCCAAAACAAATAATATATTGAGTACCGCGTTTTCCGAATTGCTTTACAACTTGGCTATCTCAGTTAAAATGATATTATGAAGGTGCCACATTCCCTTTAACTAGAATGATTTAGTCTTTGTTTCTTCTCCACGACTTGACTAACCTCCACGCGTCGTGATCAACACTCTGTGGAATGCAGAACTGCAATGCGGTGGTTCAAGCTCAGAACTGTAGCGAAAACAAAATGGCACGATTCCACCCATGTTATGTTTTACCTGTGACCTCTGAGAGGTCATTTGGGTTACTTAAGCAAATTTTCAGAGTTGGGTCATAACGTTGCAGGAAATGACGATACATTTTTTTATTTGATACCATTACGTTGAGATTGCTACTACGAGTCGATTACTGTGCGTATTGACAATGCTATAATAGATAGTGACCTTGACCTGACCTGATGACCTGATGTGTGTGACCTGATGTGTTTGATCAATGGTCGGGAATTCCTATCACCAGTAAAAAAACACATATAAATAGAAATTAACCAACTTCTAATTTTAACAGGCCCAAAAATGTGTCCGTGATTTACACTATCCACCAAAAGGTCCCGATCCTAATTGGCAGCGATTTGATGCATTTCTCGTGAAATTGTTTTAAGTTTGTAATTTTAAAGCAATGATTTGGTCGTTACTTTGTTCAAATATTATCCTTTCTACTTCAAATTTCGATTTAAAGCAAATCGTTACCAAGAATCCTTAGTACCGCGATCGAGATAACGAGAAGTTATATACAGATATGACGTAACTTTTTTCGTAGTACGCTACGATACGCTAAATTTTGGCGTAGTACGCTACAGAATTCGCCCAGCTACGCTACGTTTCATTTCCAAAGCTACGGCTACGAAAAAATCATTTCGTAACGTAGCGTAGGACATCTCTGCTGGTCACCGAGAGCGTCATCAACGAAAAGTAGAACCAGAGGAGCATATTTTCCCCGGTTTTGTGGCATCGGGCGTGGATTTATAGCTTCGTCCTGCAGCTTCTCTAGGAGATGGTTTGGGTACCCATTTTTTTAAAGAGGTCGAAAATTTTTTGAGGCTCCTCTTACGAAGGCTTCCGGATGATGATCTACGAATTGCCAGAAGAACCTGAGACCGGATGAGAGATTTTTTGAGCGAGCAAGGTTGAGCTGAGTCAAAAGCAAGGATGGCTGGAGCTGCCATCGGTTTGGAGAAAAGTTCAGTTGTGTAGGCCCCTGACTTGGAAACCGTGATGAGCGTATCCAAAAAAGGTATGGAACCAGACGTGCCGGTGTGCTCGATGGGGAATTTTATGCTGGCATGGAACGAATTTACAAAAGCGAAGTATGGGTCCAGAGAGTCCTCGCCATGCGTCCAAACCCCAATACATCATGAATATATCACATATAGACGACAACAGTATAGTAATAATTTTCAGTTGTGGCGATTTTGTCCCGCTGCCGAGGTGCCGAGCCCCATGTGTGCTGTATACGTGTGTGAAGACAGAAAGACAACAGGCAACGACAATCGAGGCCTTGCTCTTGGAATGGCTCAGTGCTGCAAAATTTTGGATTAGAATGGAAAAGCAGCCACGCATGAGAGTTTTGCCTGGTTCGAGCCAGGCACCAGCCCGTACTCTCCCCATGTGAGAGAACGGCTTGAAGAAATCTGACTGGAAAAATAAATTAAAGGAAAGAAAAGTAATTAAGTAATTAAAGGGTTGAAAAAGTGTCGTCAGGATGACATTTCTGTCAAAGAGCATAGAATATATCTGAACCTTAGAATCAAGCAGCGCTAGAAGTTACGAATACAAAACAAATCTGGAAGCATGATTAATAAATCTAAGATAAGTCTCATATAGTGTGCTGCCTATCATTGACATTGGCGGATCAGGAGCAACTTTAACGGGGGAACCAACGTTTGGGGGCTAAATTGAAAAAAATTGCGAAATTATAGTACTTTTAATGAAAAAAACGGCTAAAATTTGGTCCTTTGGGGAGGGCTAAAATATACTATTTTAGGCTTTTGAGGGGGCCACGGCCTTTTTGACTCCCTCCCTTGGATCCGCCAGTGATCCTCGATATCATATCATGTTCGTCCCAAAACTTGTCGTTTGTGGAGCAGTGAATGTTTCCACGGCGGGATTCAGTCAGAATTTGTCTCCCTCTATGCGCCCAGCCTGGACACCACTTTATGGAGAGAAGAAACCCCCGGTAAGGGCTACTTTCCGCTCACGACGCGTAACGTAAAGTAACTTTTTCCCCTGAAAACAGTTTTGCCCTACCCGTTTTGCTGTCGCCTTGAATTGGAAACAGTTTAAAGTTAGTGCCTCTCATACTTTTACGCTGGACAGCTATCTTCTTAAGACTACATGCCTCGTCAGCGACGGCCAAATTTGCACGCCTGTCATTTTTAGTGATCGCGTGCCGGTCCACCTTAGATCATGGGAGAGGGTACGCGATGATATTGATAATTATATGTGCGAGACATATTATATCTGAGGAGTGCCAACAGCGTGGATCTGCTGTCGACTTTGTGGGCCTTTGAAACATCTTTCAAACTCAGTTTCTTTCAGAAAGCCTTGACCAGGCGCCGATTCACTGCTATCTTCGTCGATTTTAGGGGACACCTCAATGGTGGTGTCTCCCCCTGGTCCGTCCACGGGGGGCACGGTGCCTCCCCCGTTCCGCCGCATATGGTTTGAACTAGACAGCCATGTGTCAGACCATGCCGAAACCCCCAGGGGGCGGAGAGCCAGGACCGGTGGGTAGCGTCGCTCGCACAGCGCCATCAAGTGTCATCGCAGGTATCAGTCCGCTGACCCACCCCGGCAGCCACCTGTCTCACCAGAGAAACTACGCACGGCCATGAAATGTGCATGTTTGAAAGCAAGCCTGAATCTGTGAATTTGGTAAACAAAAAGAAGGGAGTGACTGTTTTCGTGCAAACAAGGGAACAGATTATCTTCATAAGATGTATGTATGTATGTACATACATACCTACATATCTATAGGTCACTGCTGAGTAGGCACTGACCCCAATTCTGCTCAATGGGTTTTCTCTTAACAAGACCTTGACATGACCTTGCTAGGTCGAATTTAGAAGTTAACCCGCGCCCCAGCGGGCCTCCAAACCACCTTCGCCCTGGTGAGGGGGTTTTCGAACACCCCTCTCAAGCTCGGCCCCCTATCGGGGATAGCAAAAAACGGGAGGACTGGTGGATAGCTCATACAAATTCATCACGAAACTACATCAATCACTTTTTGGCTCAGGTCAATATTGAGGACATGGCAGGTCAAAGACGGCGGCATGTTGGATAAGAATTTGGGGCTCAAGCGTCTGGTAGAGTTGAGTTAAAATCATTTTAGGCACCATTCGCCTCCTCTTGTTACGGCGAATCGAATGATGTATAATATGACTAACTAGGTCAAAACACAAAATGACCTGACTCAGGTCAGGTCAAGGTCACTTTGGCCTAGCATAGTCAATATGCATATCAATGGACTCGCAATAGCAATCCAAACGCAATGGTATCAAAATAAAATATGTGTCATCATTTCATGCAAAGTTATTGAACAAGTTTGAAAACTGCTTAAGTAGCTCCAGATGGCCTCTCAGAGGTCACAAGTAAAAAATTGTAACATGAACCTGGAAAGGGACCCAGGATGCTACGATTTGGAGAATATGAAGGTATTCTCAGCTGTATCTAATCAAATACAACCCAATTTATGTTTTTCCATGTATTTCAATAGAGAGATCATGATCCGTAGGACTTGACCTTATGTCATCGATATGAAAAAATTCCGGAATATATTTATAGCACTCAGTGGGCCCACTATGTGGTGTAAGTTTCGATCCAATAGATTAACCCATTTCTTACTTATGCCGCCTTAAATATTTTTAGAGGTGAGGTTACTTGACCTGACCTGAGATGACCCAACCTTAAAAAAATGGGGAAAGTTGTGATATGAATCAAAGATAAGGTGTACTAAGTGCGGCGGCGCTTCGCCCCGCCGTTTTTTCGTGCCGCCGGAAAAACCCGTGGGAGGTGCTCAAACACCCCCACCGGGGCGAGGGTTAACCAGACCTGGGATCAGATCAATATAGCAGAAAATCACGATGCACACTATTAGAACTGCAAGAATAAGACAAACCCAATGCCGTTAAGATAAACGCTGTGCCGCCATCCATTGTTATGTTAATCACTTTAAACAATGTGTCCCATGTATATCCAATGGAGCGGTCATGGCTCGTACCTGACCCCAGGCCATCAATGTAATAAATTCAGAACCGAAGATTAACCCTGCCCTTGCGTATACTACTTAATATTTTTTGAGGTGAGGAATCGGGCACGTATAGCCTCTGCAGCTGCAGTGCCGTAATTCCCTAATTATAATCATAAAATTTTTCGAGGTGAGGTCTCTTAACCTGCAATGGTGACCTGACCTGACCTGAACTGACCTAAACCAAAACCTTTGAGAAAATTCAATGAAAACGGCGACACTAAGCGCCGCCCTTTTTATGCCACCAGCGAAAAGCCGGTGGGGGCGGGTACCCGCCCCGTCAACGCGCGTGTTAAAACATCCCAGAGATTGAAAGAAGACAATGGAATGTTTCTGAAGGTAAGTTGTCAATTTGGGGTGTAACGAGAATGAGGGGAATGTTACCAGTGACCGTGACGGTGTCGGCGGAAAAAGGCCAGCCATCCTTGGGCTGCCTCGCAGCAGGCTCTCTGAGCAGGGTCCCCGACGGTCTCGCTCAAATCACCGGTGAAGAGCGGAGCTGTGCGCACGCTGCCGGCGGCTGTTGCCTACCTGTCGCCATGACAATCCGCCGCCCTCCCGCCGTGACGTCATCACGCACGTCAGCCGGGCTCGGCGGGAACAGCGGCAGCCAGCCAGTAGTGCGCGTGTGACCCCAACGCCGGCGGTGGGGGGCTGCAGCCGTCGAAACCGACGCAGCGCGGGGTCGGCACAGAGTGCAGCCCAGGGGCGATGTGTGAGCCGTGAGGGAAAGGCGCCGGGACCGAACATTTTGGCAGCAGCGGTATCTGCGGCAGGAGCGTGAGCGCTGATTTGCCAGTGGACGACTTCGGCATACGTTTCATTGGTTAGACTAGTGTCAAAGACTGCCTGAAACTCGTAGGTGAGTCAGCTGTTAGCCATTGTTTAGCTTCCTGATTAGCTGCCCTCTGGTTTGCGCGCTGTGTATTGGCTCGTGGCCTCCTTTTGTAATAAGCAGTGAGTATAATGTTCAAGCCAATGGAATGAGCTGATTGGAGAATCACCCTAGATCGCCACCATAGTCGACAAGCCACAACCCTCTCCGCTAGAGTGCTTTGTCTTGTGTACCAAAGCTGTTTAAGCCAGAGTGCCAATACTGCGTGGTGTTCTGCGGTCTGCTGCGGTGGGAGCAGGCTCAAACCCATGGGTGTCGTCAGTATCCCTGTGGTGTGGGGGGGGACTCCAATATCTCTGTGGTGTGGGGGACTCCAGTATACCCGTGGTGTGGTGGGGAGACTCCAATATACCCGTGGTGCGGTGTGGGGGCTCCAATATCCCCCCTGGTGTGAGGAAACACCAATATCCTCGTGGTGTGGAGCGCACTCCAATCTCTTCGTGGTGGAGTGACTCCCATCTCCTCGTGGTGTGGTGGGGGACCCCAATGTCCTCGTGGTGTGGTGGGGGCCCCAATATCCTCCTGGTGTGGGGGGACTCCAATATCCTCGTGGTGTTGGGGGGGGTGACTCCAATCTCGGGTGACGACCAGGTAAGGTTTCAAAGGCGAAGCCGAATGTAAAAGTAGGAATTGATGCAGAGCACTCGGGCCACGTCCCTATCCCAGAACGGCGAAATCAATCACAAATATGTCCATTTTCGGCGGATTTTGAATTAAAGCCAACATATTTTTTCACAATTTTAGCTGGGTTCCCCTCTACGGTTCCTGAAAGGGAATGTGGCACCTTCATAACGCGATTTTAACTGAGATAGCCAAGTTGTAAAGCAAGTCGGAAAGCCTGGTACTCAATATATCATTTGTCTTGGAACTCGAGATTTCCGTAGAAAAAGCTAAAACCTACCTGCAATGTACCCCTCATGTACCCATAGCAGCAGGCCAAAGTTCTCATGGCTGTTGGTGTGACGACATATGCTGACGTCACGGTGAGCGTCAGCCAATCGAAGCCCTTGAAGCGTTTCGAGTATGGTAGTGGTTGCCAGATCATGACAGCATCCACAGGCAGATATTTATTTCTTTCCCCAGAGGAGTATTTTGAAAAGTCAAAATATTGAGCGTAGTTTGCATTTTTTCAGAGAAATCATGATTGGTTTCATTATTTTCGGCTGAAAGTACCCCTAATTACACTAAATTCCAGGATTCGACCAAGGTGCCACATTCCCTTTGAGATTGGCCCCTTACAAAAAGACTGGCCGGAGGCACACCATGAAGTCTGTTCACCTGCAGCAAATTTAGAAATATTTGTAGAAGTCCACGTTGAAAAGCTGAACAATAGGCCAAAGTAGTCGACCGAGAGCATTAGTCTTGAGGACCTTCCCCGTGATTCAGGCGTTGAGGGACGCGTCCACTGTACCCCCCCCATCCCCGTTTTCGACGCCCATGCTAAAACTACATCCGATAGACTAAGGTTAGTGAATCAAGACCAGGTAGTTTCTGGGTTGTTCGCAGGGAAAACGACCAAAGTCGTGACTAATGGTGTAGGCGCTTTCATCGGAAGGTTTCGATGGCAAATGCTCCCACTCCCTGATATCCGCAGCTGCTGGACAGGGACCACGTGACGGAGCGCCGTCACGCAGCAATCTGGTCCTGCCCTGGCGCCCTGTCCAGTGGCATTGCTGCGCCGCTGGCCTGTTGATTCGTTACGAACGGAAATGGAGACCATGTTGACGCTGTGCCAAGGAGGCCGGTCACCCCGCGGTGGCGGTGAATGACCGAGACCCCGTCTGCCGCCTGGGTTTTGCCGTTTGGCGACTCCTCTGATAGTGCTGATTACTGCCTGCCAGTTACTTTGTACTCATTCCCACTGGCAGGTATGTACCTACTCGATAATTTCACTCCAACTTCGATCACAATAATTCTATAACCTTTTCCGAAGACGGTGACTTCGATAACTGCATGTAGATTGCGTACACCATCCACTTCCGTTCCTCCGGTTTTTCACCTTCTTTAACTTTTACTAGTTAGCTGCGAAGTTTGCGGGATGAATGCCCTACAAATATACTGTGATCCCTCAGTAGACGCCCAGTAGGCTCGCTCACTCCTTTAACATACGGTAAAGAGACAAAGACGGAAGGACGGTCGGTGTTATGTTTTATTTTATTTGGTCCCTATTTTATTTGGTTATATATTACGTTTGGTCCCTGGTTAGATGGCCTACGGAGTAAATTTGATGTGGCTTTTTGAAGGAATGCGGTACTGTAGTCATAGTTTTTGAAAATCTGTTCTACGTTTGTTTTCTTCTTTTTGGCTCTCGGAAGTGCTGCTTATGGGTTTTGCCCTCTAGGGTATGTTGGGTATCACTCATCACTGAACAGAAGGGCCGTGATCCGAAGTGGCGGGAATATGCAGATCAGATACAGGTGAATATACAGGGAATATAATATAATATAATAATACAGGGAATATAATATAATATAATAATACAGGTAATATAGGGAATATACGGACACAGGTGGTAGCCTTTCGGTACTCATGCTTGTTAAGACCGCCAGAGCATCTCTCGACTCAAGCACATACAGGAAATGAAGTTTTAACCCTTCCTCTTCTCCATGGTGGACCGAATATTTGGGCGGACGTCATTCATTTTGTTCAGCAATTCGCACAGTAACTCATCACCGTGACTCCAGATGAGAAAAAATCAACATAAAGCCTTCAGTAAGAGGATACTGGTGATATTGAAGCTAACAGTTTTTCTTTCAAGTTCTCTACCTGGGCATTGACCAGCACTGCTACACTGTTTGTTAGCGGGGTGTTATCGTCACCGTCGTCAGAAGCGGTGCAACTGTTTCCAGGAATGACAGCGCGGCGATATAGTGGCCATTCACCAGCCTTTAGGGAGTTCAGTGTAGCAGCGACACCATCAAAGGACCCTCCTGCATGGTCTCAGGTGGTCAGCCCGCCACTCCCATGCCAGGGGCCGGGGCTGGCTGCTCTGCCTGGCCCACTGCGTCAGCTGATGTTTTACCAAGTTCGGAACACAATTTTCATAGTCACAAAGTCGTATTTTGGACGTTTTCTTTCAAGCCGTCAAACACTGCAGCCACACCGGTAGCCGGAGTCAGCTTGATCTAGTATGGGTACTCGTCTTGGTCGCTACAACTTGTTTCCGTTCGGAGGACAGCAGCCCCATCGTTTCCACGCCTCCAGGAAAATCAATCCTCGACCGTAATACTCTGGAACAAAAGCAATAAGTCATATATCCTTAACCCGACACCGCCCGAGCTCTTTTCGTACACACCATCGCCTGAGGGTTCAATCGGACCCCCCCTTACGATCTCGGGGACCGGAGGTGATACGGAAAAATGGAAACTGCACTGGAATTGCCTTGTCGTCTTCTGCTTTGGAGCCGAGCTTGAATCATCTTCATTAACGCATGATGTCACAATCGGCCAAGATGGGATAAATTTTGACCCATTTAGGAAATGTCACGTGGCACGTGTCACGTGCCTCCCCGCCATTGCCTTGGAACATCCTTCATCTAAGCATTAGCTATAAGCACTCTAGCTTTTCGGGCGTGAGGGGGTTTGAGCCCCTAGCCCCCTTTGTATCTGCCACTGGATGCAGGGAACTGTACTTGCACAAGACCAGTGGGATCCGTGTATATATTCGCAGGGCGCTAAGTCACTGTTGCGCTTGAAAACACATACACCTAGAGCTAAAACGAGTACGTCAGATCCTGGTAAGCAACGGGTACACTGTGATTTTAACCGAGTCACTAACACAATGTTGCAGGACTTCGTTACAACCTCACGAAGACCACCACTTACACCGGCATGGAAAACAGATAAGAGGGTCATCAGGGACATTGTCACACGCAACACCGCTTCGTCTGATGATAGTAAACGGTTACACCTCAACATCTACTACCAAAAAATCCCAAAACTTCCGACCTACTCACGCAAGTCAACACTATGGACAGGACCACACCACTGAAGCAAACCAACGTAGTATACCAATAAAATGTACTACCGGGGACTGTGCAACCTGCGAGGTATACTACGCTGGTCACAAAATCACTACACTCAGCTGCAGACTAGCAATGCACCTTCAAGACGGCGCCCCCAAAAAAAAAAAAACACACACCTTTGACCAGCACAACACCACCCCTCACCCGTAATGAGTGAGGGTGGTGTTAATGAGTCATGCTCACATCCAACACTAAGATCATAGCACGCTGCAATGACCGGCGACGACTGACAGCACTTGAGACCATCATCATTCGCAACAAGGCGTTGGTCATAAACAGTAAGAAAAAACAGCTCACTCCACCAGTGGTGGATCCGGTGGGGAGAGGGAAGGGGACAAAAAGCATCTGCCCCGCCCTCCCAAACGGAAAAGCTCGGGGCAAAACTATGTCCCCCCCCCCTCCAAACTGTCGACCTCCTTTTTGCTCTGACTCTGTTTTAGTTTAAAAGCAAGATTTTGGTGCTTCAACTCTCAATTTGAAACAGAACCAGTCTACTTCAGTGAAAATATTGGGCCTTGGAGAGAGCAAAAACAAGCCTCTTGTGGCCATATTCTTCACCCCGGGACGTTTTTTTGGTCATCACTTTTGGGCTTACCCCGACAACCTACCGTCCAGTCAAATCATCACAAAATGTTTCACCACATGACGTTTTTTATGGCTTTTCGACTTGGGCTTGCCCCTGAAATCTACCGACTAGATCCGCCACTGCACTACACTACCACAAGGAGGATAAAAACATTAGGCTCACACTTCAGTAGGCATTCTTTTTATACATTTTTGTCTTCGACTAAAAGAGGGTTCTCAAAGCACACTCTAATATGTCATGCTTTAACTCATTTGGCCTAAAAATAGAAATGTGCAATCAATCGTGTGATGCTATATTCATTGTTATATTACCTGTGTGCTTACTATAATGTGACTGATAATCTTTGTGTTTTACAAATATTGTTAATACTTCTTATGTAAGACGAAACGTCGTATTATGTCTCTTTCTGAAATGTTAGACCATTATCACGATAATGACCGAATCCTTATCCAAAATCTCGAATCTACCACGAAAAAAACTAATCAACGCCAGAGAAGAAGTCAGACAACAAAACGTGTGTAAAGGAGCTTACTCTGAAACATTCAAATCTTACATATGTATATGATTCACTTTATAGTTCGAGCTCTGGAACCCCCATTGAATTCGTAACCTACCCGTAACTGAAATATATGAAAATTTTGCATATATTTGCTGTCAAAATTTACAAGTTTTGTGAACATTGCACCGTGCTAAGAGATTGAAGGACCCAAAAATAATTAGTAATGAATATTCTGGATGCGCCTGGCCACCAATTACAAAATTTTGGACATTTCCTTTTTTGGAAATGGAGTTCAGCATTAAACAAATCGATCCCAATTTCAGTTTTTTTAGTGGGTTATACTTTTTTTAAATCTCCGGGCGAGTGGGTCGAATCCATGCCCCGCTCGCCCGTGGAAGGAATAGGAGTTGCCAGGAGCCTGACAAAATAGGGATAAGCTTTCCAACGAAGTTTCCATGTCGGCTGCGTGGCCAGCTTCTGGATTCCCAATGGGCGTTTACAGCGTCAGCATTGGCTGACGAGCATCCACGTTTCCCTAGCCATATTGCTCGGTTTCGTTACTCCGTTTTGTTTAGTTCAAGAATGAAAACCATCAGTCTTTACCAATTTAAGTTTTACTATTCGAAGCACTTGCACTTGATCTGATTAAGATGCCCATCTTTCGGCTTTTATTATCCTCCTGTGTACAGCAGCCCAAGTTCCCCCCCGACTTTGCAGCACCACCAATCGCACTCTCGCACTAATCGCAGTCTACTGCTGACGAGGGTATTTCTTGCCAAGGAACCGTATCGAAATACCGTGTTTTGTTTGTTTGGTGCATATGAGGAATTGAGCAACAGGTGCCCCAATTACAGCTCAGATCGATAGATAGGACAAAAACATACAACAAGCCCAGCTAAAAACACATGGCGCACACGGTTCACCTGTGAAATAACTGCACAATGAAATATGTATATACCATACACAATAAACCTTCCAGCTATAGCTGCTTTTATTTTGCTTCAAAATACCATTTACCAACAGCAAAGTTTCCTCAGTGATGTTAGCGCAGACGGGAGCTATAACGTTCGAAAATATATATTATTTAGATCTCTGAACAATAAAGATAGCGATAGAGAAGAGTGATGAACAAAAGGTTAAAATATTATGTTAATGAATATTGTGTTAAATTGATAATGAGATAATTTTCTTTACCCTGAATGGAAATCAAAATTTGTATTTGATATGAATAATTTAGTAAATGGATATCGTGTTACATGTTACAGGAAAGCTGGTTGTAATTAAAGCAATCATTTATGGTGGTTGGACTTTGCGCAATTTCGTAGCGTTTATTAGTAAAATAATTATATGTCACAGAATGAAGTTTAAGCTAACCTTCACTTGCCATCTCAAAGCAAAATCGTCCGTTTGGTTACGTCCAATGAAGGCGTTTTACTGTTAGTTACATACGACAGCATCGTATTGTTTTTATTCCCGTGTGCTTCTGTCGTCATTTAACTAATGTGTGTTTGGGTTTGAAGCCTGTTATATTTTGTGTAACTATATGTGTGTCATAGTGATAGCAATTGATAGCACAGTCTAAGTGACCTAATCGCGACAGTGGCTTGTGTTGTTATATATTCTTATATATTCTGTATGTAAAATGTATTTTACACTTTTTTACTTGAGCTTTAACTAATGCGCAAAACCCGTTGCTCATTTGACGGAATAAATGAAATAAACTGAGGAAAAAATACCAAGGCACGACAATAACCAATGCAATAAATTCATTCACACTATGCTGTGAAAAGCCACAGTATCGAATAGGTGGAATATCTTAAAGAAGTTGACCAGAAATGATAAATGTTTAAAACTGACCTGTGACAGGTGAAAGCATTACCCCATTTGAAACTGAATGGTTAGTCTTTCTTTTCCAAAATACATTTGTAAGGGTAATGTTTTGACATGGAACCAGTCAGCATGACAAATTAACGGCTGGGACCAGAGCCAGGTCGTAGCAGGCACGTCAGTGTAACGGCTGGGACCAGAGCCAAGTCGTAGCAGGCATGTCAGTGTAACGGCTGGGACCAGAGCCAGGTCGTAGCAGGCACGTCAGTGTAACGGCTGGGACCAGAGCCAGGTCGTAGCAGGCATGGCAGTGTTACGGCTGGGACCAGAGCCAGGTCGTAGCAGGCACGTCAGTGTAACGGCTGGGACCAGAGCCAGGTCGTAGCAGGCATGGTGGTGTTACGGCTGGGACCAGAGCCAGGTCGTAGCAGGCATGGTAGGTTAACGGCTGGGACCTGAGCCAGGTCGTAGCAGGCATGGTAGTGTAACGGCTGAGACCAGAGCCAGGTCGTAGCAGGCATGGTAGGTTAACGGCTGGGACCTGAGCCAGGTCGTAGCAGGCATGGTAGTGTAACGGCTGGGACCAGAGCCAGGTCGTAGCAGGCATGACAGTGTAACGGCTCGGACCAGAGCCAGGTCGTAGCAGGCACGTCAGTGTAACGGCTGGGACCAGAGCCAGGTCGTAGCAGGCATGGCAGTGTTACGGCAGGGACCAGAGCCAGGTCGTAGCAGGCACGTCAGTGTAACGGCTGGGACCAGAGCCAGGTCGTAGCAGGCATGGCAGTGTTACGGCTGGGACTAGAGCCAGGTCGTAGCAGGCACGTCAGTGTAACGGCTGGGACCAGAGCCAGGTCGTAGCCGGCATGGCAGTGTTACGGCTGGGACCAGAGCCAGGTCGTAGCAGGCACGTCAGTGTAACGGCTGGGACCAGAGCCAGGTCGTAGCAGGCATGGCAGTGTAACGGCTGGGACCAGAGCCAGGTCGTAGCAGGCACGTCAGTGTAACGGCTGGGACCAGAGCCAGGTCGTAGCAGGCATGGTAGTGTAACGGCTGGGACCAGAGCCAGGTCGTAGCAGGCACGTCAGTGTAACGGCTGGGACCAGAGCCAGGTCGTAGCAGGCACGTCAGTGTAACGGCTGGGACCAGAGCCAGGTCGTAGCAGGCATGGTAGTGTAACGGCTGGGACCAGAGCCAGGTCGTAGCAGCCGAACGCCGGGTCTTTCTCTCAGGCTTGGAACCTGTATTTCACTCGATAAGACAGAGCTTAGCTGAATGACCATGGTCTATGATCCATGACCAATGAATCACGTTGACCCTTGTCAACGTTGATCATTTCAAAAAAAGTTGAGAGATGTAATTGCCATCTCACCTAACATTATTCTGCATTAAATATGGAACCGCAGATGATTGGATGTATTGCAGAGCCACTAAGGCTATGGACTTTTTCCGGACACGGAAATCGTGAGCACACCGCGGAGTAGCGTGGTTATTCATGGATTTGTCATGCGGCAGAATTTTTTCTTTTGCTTGCTTATATTAACAACAGCTTGTCCAAAATTTGCCACGACTATGGTGCTATGCAAAGAATCAGGTCAGGATTTAACTTTGGCTTACACGAGGACAAGGGAAAATAAACAAGGCATTGGAGAGGAATGGACAGGAAACGGGTGGATAGGGCAGCATCTTTTTTGCTAGACAACCCTGTTTGTACGGCCACGAGGGCAAGGACAGGGTACTTGAAAGTGATTCCAGAACAGGCGAGCGAGGGAAGGGCATGCAAAGCTGCAGGCATCACTTATCTATTCCAGGGCAGACAAAGGAGGCTAGAAGTTAGAAGTCAGAATGTATTCAAAAGCGTCCACACACATTGATGAAACAAATAGGTGGTTTTTCACGTTTCCATGTCATATGATAAGACCGGTTATGTAAAACTTGCGGTAAAAACTACGGATAAAAACATGCCATAAAGTAAGAAGATCGCCCACACCACGCACAACAACATAAACAAAACTTCGGTCTGCGACCTGGGCTAACGCCCCACCGGCGCAGGAGAGCCGCATGACAATGTGCTGAAAGCAAACCATATTTCGTTCTTAATGTATCTCTTCATAAGCCTGAAACTCAGTTTCATCATTCTTTTCTTTGAAATAACCAATAAAGAGTACGTGGCCACCCCCGGATTCGAACCGGACCTACCCTATCAAGAGACAGGGCCTCTAACCACTAGACCACCGTGCCACACTACTCACCCTCCCACTAGCTGAACAGCTGTGACCCGTCAGGAGGTCACTGGCTGGTACAACTCCGCCGAATATGCCGGGCCGCTGGCGCCGGGTGCTGTGCTTGTCCCGAAAAGGCACGATATAAAGGTGCTTCTAGAAGACGAACCAAGCATTCTTTTGGGCTGAAATTACTTGTATCGTCGAACTAGGATATTAAGCTAGCTTCATGCCAAATTACTTCCACTTCCATCCATTTTAAGGACTTAAAACCATGGTGAGAAGCAAAGGTGGTCCGAGAAATCTAGCATCTTGTAATACATTTTGGACTAATTACTCGAAAGCCATTAGAGATAGGTGGGTAGTATAAGTGAGCGAAATGACCGCAAGTAACTTTCCTATTCGGCTATGTCAGTTCTGAGTTTGTGAGTGACATGAGCTTGGAACCAGGAAGATGCAAATAAAAAGTTTTTTGACTCAATTTCTATTTATGCCTATAAAACAAAGAATTTCACATTCACAATTTCCATCTCCAAATATTATCTGGCGGAAGCAATGTTCTTTCATTATTTGAAATGAAAACTCAAATAGATCAATTAGATTGTGAGATATTAACGTTGAAATGAAATGAACCAAAATTCAGTCTTCCGGAAGAACTGTAAAATGTAGGTCAAAATTTTACGTTTTGCACTCAAAACTATGCCTAAGCACAAGAAAATTAACCTAGCTACCCCTAGGTAACTGTCTTTCAGCTAACTGAAGCTTGCCTACTGATATTTCGAGCGTCCAAGTCGGCCATCAACTTTAAGTAGGTTTTTTGCTCGGGTGAGAAATAAAGCGTTTTCGCGCAATACATATTATTGGATGAGCTCAATTTTTGTTCCCTAGCTGGCCCCTGTTACCTATTGAAAAGGGCATAAATTTCAAGCTCGTAGCTTAAGGAGTAAAAATTAGAAAAATATAAAACAGAAAAAGTTGGGGCAAAGTTTCTCAAAAACTATTTTAGATTTCGAATCGGGGCTTCTGTTTGAATGTCTGGAGCAGGAGGGCTATCACCCTACAAAATTTCAGAGCTCTGACATCAATTCTCAGGCGGGACAGACAACAACAGACAGACCTCGGCCTGCGGCCTGGGCTAACGCCCCACCGGCGCAGGAGAGCCGCATGACAATGTGCCGAAAGCAAACCATATTTCGTTCTTAATGTATCTCTTCATAAGCCTGCAAGTCAGTTTTATCATTCTTTTCTTTGAAATAACCAATAAAGAGTACGTGGTCACCACCGGATTCGAACCGGACCTACCTGATCAAGAGACAGGGCCTCTAACCACTAGACCACCGTGCCACACTACTCATCCTCCCACTAGCTGAACAGCTGTGACCCGTCAGGAGGTCACTGGCTAGTACAACTCCGCCGAATATGCCGGGCCGCTGGCGCCGGGTGCTGTGCTTGTCCCGAAAAGGCACGATATAAAGGTGCTTCTAGAAGACGAACCAAACATTCTTTTGGGCTGAAATTAGTTGTATCGTCGAGCTAGGATCGTAAGCTAGCTTCATGCCAAATTACTTCCACTTCCATCCATTTTAAGGACTTGAAACCATGGTGAGAAGCAAAGGTGGTCCGAGAACTTTAGCATCTTGTAATACATTTTGGACTAATTACTCGAAAGCCATTAGAGATAGGTGGGTAGTATAAGTGAGCGAAATGACCGCAAGTAACTTTCCTCTTCAGCCATGTCAGTTCTGAGTTTGTGAGTGACATGAGCTTGGAACCAGGAAGATGCAAATAAAAAAGTTTTTTGACTCAATTTCTATTTATGCCTATAAAACAAAGAATTTCACATTAACAACTTCCATCTCCAAATATTATCAGGCGGAAGCAATGTTCTTTCATTATTTGAAATGAAAACTCAAATCGGTCAATTAGATTGTGAGATATTAACGTTGAAATGAAATGAACCAAAATTCAGTCTTCCGGAAGAACTGTAAAAAGTAGGTCAAAATTTTGCGTTTTGCACTCAAAACTATGCCTAAGCACTACAAAATTTTCCTAGCTACCCCTAGGTAACTGCCTTTCAGCTAACTGAGGCCTGTCTTCTGACATTTCGA